>PVJI01000024.1:0-20720 GCA_004026765.1 Micronycteris hirsuta | reverse complement strand
CCAAAGGGACACGGGGCCCTGCCCAGGAGGGGCTGCCACAGCCCGCTGCCTGCTTCCTCCACGTCCTGCTGCCAAGATTCTGACACACTCACAAGCTGAGCCCCGGCCCAGGGGGCTATCCGGCCCCCAAAATGAATCCAACCCAAAGCAGGACGCAGGAAAAGACACCCCAGGGAAAGGATCAGAGCGGCGGGTGGAAGTGGCCTGGCCTCACGCGGGCCTCTGCCACAAAACTGACCAAGTCCCGATCACATGGTGGTTAAAGACCGGAGCTGTCAGGTCCCTCTAATGAAGAGACTCCAGACAAATTGCTCAGTCCCTGATGAGGAACAGCCGGAGACAGGTCGCCCTGCCACTGGGTCTGCCTGCACCTCCTCCCAGGGGCCCTGGGCAGGGGCCCCTACCACCGCTCTGCTCTTCTCCCCAAAGCAAAGGGGGCAGAAGAATGGGGAACACAGGGGAGGGCGCAGCCGCGAACCTGAGGTCACAGGCCGAGGTGCAGGATGGAGCTTTAAAGAAAACAACATCAGACTTCTGGTCAAGATGGCGGCACAGGTAAACCCTGCTCGCCTCCTCGCATGACCACATCAAAATTACAACTAAAATACAGAACCACCATCACCCAGAACCGTCAGAAACTGAGCTGAATGGAAGTCTGACAACGACGAATTAAAGAAACCACATCCATCCAGACTGGTAGGAGGGGCACAAACATGGAAAGGAGTGGTCTCTCACCCACATGTAGTGGATAAATATTCGAGAGGGACATCTCAGGAAGGAGGAGTCCCAGCCCCACACCAGGCCCCGCCCCCAGGGTTCCAGTGCCAGGAAGACAGGTGCCCACAACTTCTGGCTGCGAAAACCAGCGGGGATTGAGTTGGGGGAAGAAACTTCTGGAGCCCCAAGCAGTTCCTCTTAAAGCAGTGCACACACTTACCCACACTCACTCTCTCTGAGCTCCAGCACTGGGGTGGCAGCTTGAAAGGCACCAGTGGCACACAGGGAGAAACTGGGGTGTCTGGCATCAATGCAGGAGCTGGGGGACAGCTCTCTCCCAGACAGAAAGGCGGGCAGAGCCACAGAGCCGGCAGGCCACATTCGAGACTCCATCAACCTGGCTGACACTGTCTGCCCCTCACTGGAGATCCCCTGAGACTCCGCCTCACCCAACTTACTGGCCCACCCAAGTTGCTGTTACTTCTCCATGTGAATGGCTGGTCTTGGCTCATGCTGCACAACTTCCAAAATCCTCTCAAACATGCAACAGCTAAGGGGCCCAGGTCCGGCACTAGCAGCAGCCAGCCTAGGTTCACAGCTGTGCTTCGCCTGGGAACCACCAAGCCCAGCACAAGTAGCAGCCATCTCAGATGGTTTTATAGCTCAGGCAGGGTGGTCCGGGGCAAAACACAGGTCGGGGCTGACCTTGGCCTGCACCACCCAGGAAACCCCAGGGCCTGCGCACCCAGTGGGAAGCCACAGACCACGTTGGAGCACCACCACCCAGCTGATCCTCCACGGAGGGTGGAGGTTGGTGGTCAGTGGTCACAGCCAGTCCTGGCAGCTGACTGGCCTGGGTAAATCCCTCCCACTGATCTGCCAACAGCAACCAAGGCTCAACTACAAGAGGAGGGTGTACTTAGCCCACACAAAGGGTGCACCTTGAGTACCCAGCTTGGGTGATGGGGAGGCTGTGCCACTGGACCCTACAGGACACCTACTACATGAGGCCACATGACTGAGACACGGAGTCAAAGCAGCTCTACCTAATACAGAGAGACAAACACAGGGAGGCTGCCAAAACGAGGATACAAGGAAACATGGCCGAAATGAAAGAACAGATCAAAACTCCAGGAAAGAGCTAAACCAAATGGAGATAAGCAATCTATCAGATGTAGAGTTCAAAACACTGGTTACAAGGATGCTCAGGGAACTTAGTGAGGACCTTAGCAGCATAAAAAAGACCCAGTCAGAAACAAAGGATACACTGATTGAAATAAAGAACAACTTACAGGGAAATAACAGTAGAGTGGATGAAGCCAAGACTCAGATCAATGATTTGTAACATAAGGAAGCAAAAAAAAAACCCCAAAAAACAAACAAACAAAATCCAACCAATCAGCCCTGGCTGGCATAGCTCAGTGGATTGAGCGCGGGCTGGGAACCAGAGGGTCCCGGTTCGATTCCCAGTCAGGGCACATGCCTGGGTTGCGGGCCACCTCCCCAGTGAGGACAATGCGAGAGGCAACCATACATTGCTGTTTCTCTCCCTCTCTGTCTCCCTCCCTTCCCCTCTCTCTAAAAATAAATAAAATCTTAAAAAAAAAAAAAATCCCACCAATCAAAACAAGAAGAAAAAAGAATCCAAAAAACTGAGGACAGTGTAGGCAGTCTCTGGGACAACTTCAAGAGGTCCAACGTGGGCATCATACAGGTGCCAGAGGAAAAGAAAGAGCAAGAAATTAGAAATCTATCTGAAAAATAATGAAAGAAAACTTCCCTAATTTGGTGAAGGAAATGGACATGCAAGTCCAGGAAGCACAGAGAGCCCCAAACAGGTTGGACCCAAAGAGGCCCACCCCAAGACACACCGTAACTAAAGTGCCAAAGGTGAAAGAGAAGGAGAGAACCTTGAAGCAGCGAGAGAAAAGCAGACGGTCACCTACAACAGAGTTCCCATAAGGCTGTCAGCTGACTTCTCTGAAGAAACTTTGCAGGCAAGAAGGGGCTGGAAAGAAGTATTCAAAGTGATAGAAAGCAAGGACCTATAGCCAAGATTACTCTACCCAGAAAAGCTATCATTTAGAATCAAAGGGCATAAAAAGAAAAAGATTTTTCCCAGGCAAGAAAAAAATAAAGGAGTTCATCATCATCAAACCATTATTATATGAAATATTAGAAAGTTTTTTAAGAAAAATAAGATGATCAAAACTATGAACAATAAGATGGCAATAAATACATATCAAACTTGAATCTAAAAAACAAACTAAGCAAACAAGAAGCACAGAGGCAGACTCGTGGACATGGAGAGTTCTGAGGCTGCCAGATGGGGGGTGTCAGGGGACAGGAGCAGAGGTGAGGGGATTAAGTACACACAGGGAGATGCAGAACAGCCCCGGGGATGTAAAGTGCAGTATAGGAAACAGAGCAGCCGAAGAACTTACACGCAGGACCCGTGGACATGAACAACGGTGAGGGACTGCCTCAGGGAGTGGGGTGCTGGGGGGCAAAGGGCGAAAAATTAGGACACCTATAACAGCATAATCAGTAAAATATAAGAAAGATTTTAAAAGACAAAAATAAAATCCAATAAAGTAAAATGAAGAGAACAAGGTCACCCTGAGTTTGAGAAGGGAGGGCCCTGACCAAACACCTGGAGGCGGTGGGGGAGCCTGGCCACGCCCCCAGGCCCTCGGGAGCCACGGGTCTCTAGGGAGGGCCGTCCACGCCCACCTGGGCTCCCCACAAGCACCAGCTCTAAACTGAAGCAAACACCCCGCCCGGCTCACTTGGCCCCTGAGCGCTGCCTCCTGCTGCCTCATCAGTATTCCCAGCAACCCAGTCCTCTCTGCCGACTTCTTTTGTGCCATGGAGATAAGTGACGTCTCTAATCTCGGCATCTCCCAGCTGCCAACGTCCCAGCACCGTCTATTTAAAGTACGAAATCTTGTTTCAGGTTTGCAGGAGAGACAGCTGCCCAGCTCCACTACACGAACCCGCGCCGCCCAGGGGCCAGGCCAGCCTGGGGGCGGCAGAGGACCTGTGAGATGGGAGTGTCTAGAGGTACCCCAGACCCGGCTCAGAGGCACCCTCATGTCTGAACCCCCAAGCCTGCTGCCTGACAGTCCAGGGGCACGAGCTACAGGCTCTGCAGAAAACCAGCTCCTGGGGGTCTGCGACAGCCATGTCAGCACCCTAACAAAACTGGTGGCTGACTGTGAGGAATCCCCGCAGAGCCCCGTGAGCATGGAGCCACTGGCGTCTCCGCCCACAAAGAGGGCTGCTCCCACACTTCACCTGCAGCCCCATAGCCCACGCCCGTCCGAGGGACTCCGTGGTCAGTAACCACCGCTGGCGGGTTGGGCAGAAGAGTAAAGCGCACCCGGGGTGATGGCTGAGACGGGCGCACGCGCTGTCCGCAGCGTCAGAGAGGCACCCCACTGCCCTCTGCTCACGGCGGAGGGGACCGGGAGCAGAGCCTGCAGAGCCCCGCTGCCTGAGGCCTGAGAGCCTGTGCAAGGACCAAGCAGCTCCTGGGCAGGAATCAGATTTCGAGGACTGTCCCAGCTAGGCATCTCCGAGCAGGACCCGCTTCCTGGAGGTGGGATGAGTGTCGCCTGCATTTTCCAGGCTCCCTCCTGGCGCCGACTGGCCCAGCAGAGAGCTTGGCGGGCTGCTCTGCCCACCAGACAGTTCGGGTTCTCTCTTGTAGCCCCTTCCAGGCAGGTCCTGGGACGGGGTGTGGGTGCTGTCCGTGGTGCTGGCCGCTGGCAGCCCCCCAGGGAGTGTCCTCGGAAACCATGGTCCCGATCCCGAGTGCACACAGGAAGCATGGGGGAGGCTAAGGCTTGGGTGCCTGCACTGCGGTCCGGGCTGCCATGTCACAACTTCACGGTGGCAGCTCGTTCTGGTTTGTCGCCATTCTAAGTGGCTGCTCTGGCCCAGGAGGGGCAGGAAGGGGTGTGGGGCAGGGCCTCCGTCCTGGGCAAAGCCCCGGGGGTCGCGCGGGCGGCTCCTGTCTGGGCTGGGCAGCAAGAGCCCACCGCATCTTGCCCCAGCTCCCCTTCCTTCTCCAGACACGTCCGATGAGATGACCTCGGTGTTAAAATTCTACCATTTATCTAACAGCTCGGTCATTGACAGAGCCTCATCTGCACATGTCAGAGGAGGAGAAAAAGCACCCAGTCAACCACTCTGCCACCAGCAGAAGGCAGGCTGCGCTGCCGATTTGTCCCCAGCCCTCCTTCCGACCCTCCGGTGTCCGCTCCTTCGGCTGGAGATCCACAGCCCTTTGTCCCCAGGGATGGGAGCTTCTGCCACAGACAGAGGTTTGGGACACTGCCCTTTCCACCGTAGGGACCTGCCACCTCGGGGAGATGCCCATTGTGTCTGGCACGAGGCAGCTGGCTCTACTCGGAAGGGACCCCCTGCGTGGATGCTGGTCAGCCACTGAGGGTCCAGAGGGAACAGAGCTCCCTCTCCATCAGCTCAGCCACGGGCGCGGCTCCAGTGCGCTTGTCCCCAGGGCTGCGTGCACTCCGCAGACAAGCACAGCAACCAAGCTGGCACAGCACCTGCACGTGCTCACAGATCCGATCAGACCCACGGCAGGGGTGCCGGGGCAAAGGAGGCCTCATGCACCTGGAGCCTTGGAGCTGCTGGGTGTGGGACGGTGAACCATGCCACCCACACTGACAGCCCCTCTCCTGTCACACAGGAGGAAGTGTGCCTGCCACAAAAGTGAGGTGCATGGAAGGCTTTTAACACATACAGCCCTGTTGTTGATCCTACCATCACCACCGCCACCAGCACCTTCATCACCATCACCACCATCGCCGCCACCACCATCACCACCACCATCACCACCACCACCACCAGCACCACTGCCATCACCACCGCCACCAGCACCGCCACCACCACCAGCAACCCAGTCACCAGCACCAACACCGCCCTCCCACTGAAGGTGGCACTTCCCTGCCCCGGTGACATGAGGTCCTCGGCGGGGACAGGCCCTGCAGATGTGCTCCGCCCCTCTCAGGACATCGGCTCCAAACCTAGACGACCGCCTGTGTCCCCAGGCCCAGTCACACAGGCCTGTCCGTGGGTCACTCCCACTTGTGCTGCAGCGCCCCCGTCCCGGGGAGGCTGTCCCTGGACCCCTCCCCTGCAGCTCAGGTGCCCCCACAGCCAGTGCCGGCTCAGCGAGCAGGGCTGGGCCGTGTCTGCGCTGCTGCCCAAGAGGACGGCACAGGGTGCGCCGTAGTGCTCAGCACATGTGCCCCTTGTGAGCGCGGGGACGGGGGCGGAGAGGAGAGGGAAGGAAGAAACCAAGCTGCAGGGAGACACTGGCTTCCCGGCCCGTGCGACAGAAGTGGGGCTCTCCCCTCCCCAGGCCTTATCACCAGACCGCGGCTGCGAGAGGGGCGCTGGGCAGAGCCCCCGCCTCTGAGTCTGGGCAGCCTGACCGAGCTCAGGAGCTCAGGCGTCTCTCTGGAGCCTGAGCCACAGGCAGCAGAGCCCTAGGACCAGGACCCAAAGGGAATGGTTGGTGAGAAAAGGGGAGTGGGCGCAGGAGAAGGTAGAGGACAGGCAGACTCCCCACCCAGAGACCCCCACGGCATGGCATGGCAAACCCTGGAGTCCCTTGGAACCCCCAGGCAGACCGTCAAGGATGGTGCCTGACTCTGGGAACACGAGGTGCAGAGCACGGGACAGGGGGACTCCACTCCCCGAGTCCTGACCACAAGCTCTAAAAGGACCCCCCAGCATTGAGAGAGAGAGCCCCCCAGGAAGCAGGCAGAGAACCAAACGTGCAACCAGCGTCTTCGAGCCCCGTGAAGCTGCGTGGCCCACGCCGCTCCGGTCAGGGGGCAACCACCTCAGCTCCAGAGCCAAAGGCTCGGCAGGGTGGCTTCTGTCACCAAAGCCTTTGGGACTCGATTTCCAAACCCGGCGGAAGCCAGGCCCACCAGGATGAGGGTGGGTGACAGCTCCCAGAGCAGCTCCAGGCCTCACCTGGACAGGCTGGGGCACCAGGTGGCCCAGGAGGCTGTGTCCTTCGCGTCCGGGTCCCCAGGCGGACACTGCACACACTCCAGGGAGCGGCCCAGTGTGGCACCGGAAGTCACACAGTGTTTCCACCAAGCTCCCCTTCGGTTGGCTCTCTGGTTTAAATGACTTCGCTCCTCGTCAAACTCTTAACCTGAAAGCACAGCTGCTTCGTGCTGCCGTGCCCAACTCCGACACCCCTGACACCTTTCTAGTGCAGGGCAGCACTGCCGAGCCCCATTTTCATCACCCCAGCACCAGAGAGCCAGGCCTGCACCGGGCTCATCAACCACCCGCTCCCACTCCAGGGATAGCTGTGGCTGCCTCCTGTCCCCTCCCACTCAAGGCGCACTGGGCGGGCCCTACCCCCCAAGCCCTGGGGGCTGTGCAGTCCCCAAACCACAATTCTGGACTCTGCCTGAGGGCAGAGACAAAAGCTCCTCCCCTTCTGAACACTGATACCAGCAGAGAGTCACACTCGGTCAGTCCCGAGCCAAAGACCGGGCCCAGCGGGATAACTAGGTGCAGGGGACTCGTGACTGGTTTTCTGAAAGCCATCTGGAGGTGAGGAACTGGCTCTGCCACTGCTGGCCGCAATGGCCCCGTCCCTGGGACAGCAGCACACACAGGGAAGGAAGGCCCTCGCCAGGGCCCAGGGAGCTTCCCTTGTAGTGAGGGAGCCGTTCAGGACAGACAAACAAGAGGTCCTGGTGCCGTGTGCCGTGAGGAGGACCCAGTGGCGAGGGCCCATGCGGCGTGGTTATGGAAGGCTGCGCCACCAACACCAGCCAGTGCCGAAGGGCTGGCAGGCCCAGCGGAGAAGACCACTCAGAGGAAGGAGCCAGAGAGCAGACCATGGCGGGGAGGCCATGGAGTCGGAGGCACGCTTTCTCCACTTCCCGCGGCCGCCCTGGGAAGAAGGGACAAGGGCGGCAGCGGGGCCGGCTCAGGCTGCACAAGGCCTAGGCCCAGGCCAGGTGGCGGTGCAGGGTGACACAGAGCGGCCCTGCAGACTGGCACCCGTGCGGTCCTGAGGACGCACCCCAGGCCACACGCTGAGAAGGGAGGGTGTCCCTGTGATGTCAGTCACCTGACAAACTGAGGCCCCTCCCCTCTCCCCAGGGTCTGCCAGCTCCACCGTGGCATTAGCCTGCCCCTCCCCCAAGTCCAGCAGGCCTCCCGCCCCCACCAGGAGAAGCCATCCTCCAGACGCAGGTCCCCCAGCCAGCGACGCTGTACAGCCGGCGCCCCTCCCCACCTGCACCCCCGGCCCCAGCTCAGGCCTGCCTCCAGGTCAAGGCCGGCCACGCAGGTGGGATGTGGCTGACCAGACTTTCTCCTGCCCTCTTCTCTCTGGCCTGACCCCCTCTGCAGGCCACCTCTGAACTCTAGGAAAGAGAACAGGAAGAGGAAGAGGAGCACAGGAAGGGCCCTCCCTATTGTGAGCAGGCCCCAGGGCCAGCCTCCTCCCAGGGGTCCAGGGGGCTGCTGGGGGGCCTGCCCGGGCCACAGCCCATAGCTCTCCAACCCATCCTCTCTGAGATCGACAGTTACTGGAAGAAAACATGCCCTGCCTCCCATCCACCCACCCATTGCCCTGTCCATCCTTTCCTCCCATCCCTGGAGGCACTGGTTCACTGGACCACCACCACTGGGGAGGCGTTCATCCTACCCCCCACCCCACCCCGACCCCAGGTTCCCGCCAGCCCTGCCCCGTGACAGCTCCTCTGAGACGCTGCAGAGCTCGCCCCGGATTGGACCCCAGAGAAACAACAAGGGGGTTTCGCAGACCCCAGGTCCCAGCCCTAGAAAGTGCACCCACAGGCCAGGGCCCGTGTCACCTCCAGGCCCCGTGTCACCTCCAGGGCGGTGCCGCCAGCCGAGCTCGTGAGGCAAGGACACTGAGGCGGGGCTGCCGAGCAACCTGTCCAAGCACACACGGGCTCAGCCCTGGATCCCCAGGGCTTTGCCCTTCCATGGCCCGCAGGCCCAGGTCTGTGACCCCGCGCCTGCCAGGGAGGGTGACAGTGGACAGAACGGGGGTTGTCACAAATGCCGATGTCTCGACTGCCATGCAGACCTGGAGCCAGCAGCCCGGGGACAGTGTCTGGGCCCCTCACTGGTAACGGAGGTCTTCAGGTTGCAACCCCCAGGAAACGCCCAGGGCCGCTCCGAGGAGCCCTGTGTGACTTGCCTGGTGCAGAGGGGACAAGTTGACCCCATCCAGGTGCTCAGAAACGCCTATTTCTAAAGTGTTGACCAAAAGAATCCCCAAAATGGATCATTTTAAAACGAAAGCGGACGCTGGAGGACTTCATTGTGTACAACACAACCACGTTCCTGTTATCCACTCAGGGCTCCATCAAACCAGTTCCGGGGGCCGTCAGGCCCCACAGCCACATCCCCACGTAATTGGAGCTTCAGGCCCGCATTGTGTCAGAAGCGGGCAAGGTGCAATTGCAGGAAGAGCGCTCCCACGGCCGTCTAATCCCTGTCATTCATCGCTCAGAATGCGCGCAGATGTTCCCTCGGAGCACGGGCAGAAGACGAGCGCTTCCAAATGGCACTTTCTTAGTTCAAAACTTTATTTAAAATAAAAAGTTATTTAAGCTGAATCCACACAGTGTTTTTCCCTTTGTTTCACTTGCTGCGGGGCATTCACTCCCCGAGGCTGCTTCCGCACGCGCTGATTTCCCATTCTCAGGCGCACATCTGCGCGCGGGTCTGAAAGCCCTTTGTCTGAGCCCAGGAGCCTGGACGGCCTGCACAGAGCCCCCTGGAGCGGGTTGCCAGCAGGGCCTGCCTTCCGGAGGGACCCAGCACTCAGCAGGTGGGACTGCAGCCCAGCCACCCTGGGGCTCCCTGGACCCACCGCCCCACCCTCACCCACCACTGCGCTCAGAGCCCCCACGACAGCTGGACCCACAGAGGGCGGGCCGACCTCTGGTCCCTCACCGCCCACGCCGCCTCGACACCACTCTTGAAGGCGCTGCCCCAAGCTCTGTCCTGAGCTGCAGCAGCCCCTTGGGTATCAGGTGGGGGGGCAATGGCCCCAAACCTCCGTTTCCTTTTGGCCGGCGTGGATAGCACCTCAGCTAAGCCACCCACGAGGCCCCTGCAGGCGCATCGCACTGGGCGCAGCAAAGGACTCAGGGCCGCGCACTGCGATGACACGTGAGGTCCCGCCTTGGGTCCCACAGTGGGGAGGAGAGTCCAAGAGCTGTGGGTGTCGGAATGCACGAGGACAAGGGCCCGGGGCTGCCTGCCGGCCTCAACCGCGCTGCCCTGCCTCCGCATAGGACGAGCCTGGCCCGCCCCGCAGCCGGCCTCCGGGACCCAGGGGCTGGCAGGATGCCGGCTGCGGTGGTGCGGCCCAAGCAGTCTGAGGCATTTCTCTGTTTCTATAGCGCCCACGGAGCGCGCTCCAATAATACACATTTTTAAACTCACTAATTGAATGTTGCCATTACAAGTGCTATTTTGAACCATCTGCTAGATGTGTAATTTAGGAATTAAGACTCACATCTTACAGGGCACACTCAGTGCTCCCCTGCCCCCACTTGGACGCTTCCTGTGCGGGGCGAGGGCAGCACCTTCTGCCCCATGGCCCCAGTTGGGGCAATGACAAAGGGGATAAACAGGTCATCGAAGCCCAGGGTGGCAGGACAGTGAGGGTCACAAGGCCATACCACTCCACGTCCAAGAGGTGATCCGCCTGGGCTGGGAAGCAACAGGGGTTTCTGCATGGTGAACCCACACCGTCCCCCTCGGGCTTCCACGCACTGACCCGCACCAGGCGTCCACGCCCACCCGGCCCAGAACACAGGGCCTCAGCCAGCCCTGAAAGCCCATCCGCCGCCAGACGGGGCCTCCATCAGAGCTGCCTCCGCGCCGGGGCTGTGTCTGCCAGAGCTCTGTTTCCCCAACACCACCACACCGCGGCCTTCGCGACCCCCAATGTCACGTGCTCGTGGCTCCTTGCCCTGGAGAGAGGTGCCAGCGGGAGCACGTGCTGCGGAAAGGGCGGCTGGGCGCGGCCTCGCCCCACATCCCCTGGACTGCACGGCTCTGACCCGCTGGGAGGAGGCGGGGTCTCCACCGGGCTGGAGTGTGGATGAACACAGCCAGGTGTGTGCGAGGGCCTTCCCCTGTCCACCCAACACGGTGACGAGGGCCGGGCAGGGGGTGCAGCCCCTCAGACGTGCTCGCAGACACGCGCAGCGCAACCTACGCTACGAGACAAACATTCCCTGTCGGGGTCTCACAGTGAGACTGGACAAGAGGTGACCCCAGGGCTGCCCCCGATCTCGAGTTCCCTGAGGGCAGGGGCCGAAACCCAACAGGACGGCCCTGTGGGCGCTTCCAGCTGAGCGTTTCCATGGTGACGCCGCCCCCACGACCTGGTGGAGTGCAGGCGCTGGGGGCAGTGAGGCGGACGTGCCCGGGAGTGGCACTGACCGCGTCGCTCTCCACCCCACTGGGAGAGGGCTGGGTGAGAGGAGGCTGCACCCACGCCCCCTGCCTGGCGCCACAACTGGGGCTGGCATTTTCGGGGCGCCATGTGCAAAGCTCATCAGCAGGCCAGTTCACCTGCTTTTCAGGGTGAACGCCTCTGCACGTGGAGGGACAAGGCACGCGACTGGGCCATGGACCAGGGCCGGCCACGTGAACCACCGGCACCAGAGCACGGGGACCTGCATGAGACTCCCAGGGGGAGGGTGTGTCTGGGAAGCTGGACGAGGGCTGCGTGTCACCTGCCTGGGCGGCCTGCGAGCTCCAGGAAGGCAGCTCCCTCCTGCTCCACGCCAGGACAGGCCGACGCCTGCCAGTGGTGGGGCTGCACGGACAGACCCCTGCAGATGGAGGGCCGGAGAGGCTCGGACACACGCTCGGACAACAGCTGAGAAGCCAGTCTGGGGAGGAGTCCCTGCTGTTCAACGTGGCTGCCCCAGTGGCTGAAGCTGAAGGGACAGAACTGCCACCTGCTGATGTCACACATCAGCTAAAATGGGGGGAAAAGGAAGGCTTTCCATTAAACAATTACGGGAGACACAGGAAAGACACAAATATTTCACGCCACCTGAACAGCCTCGGTGCAGGCAGAACGGAAGACAGGCGGCCAGCAGGACCTGCCTCGAGCAGCCGAGGGCCCTGGCCTCGCCTCCTGGGCCGCGGGGTGGCCGCGCTCTCCTGGCTCCGAGCCGGGAGGGGTGGGAGTGCGAGCCCAGACAGGGTCCTCCTCTGTGCACAGAGCAGCCACTGAGAGGGGCGCTGGGGGACCTTCGCGGGCGGGAAGGCTCTCAGCCCTGAAGGGGTGCAGGCTGCACAGGTGTGCACCTACGCCGAAACGCAGAGCTGTCCACGTAAGGCCTGTCCACGTAAGGCACTCCCCTCTCTCAGGCCTCAAAACAGCTCGGGTCGCACCTTCCAGCTACCTGATCGCTGTCACGTAAAAGTTAGCCGCTGCCTGGACCCACAGTGCTGGTGCTCGTGCCAGTGCCGGCTGGTGCTGTGCTGGCGCGTACTGAGGCAGAGGCCCACCCCTGAGGGTGAGGGCCGCCCCGGGGCACTGAGCACAGCACCCTGTCCCTGCACTCCCGAGGGGGCGTGGCCTTGTGCCAGTGAGGAAACGGAGGCACCCACAGTCCCGGCCGTGAAGGACAGAACCGAGCTCCACACAGACGTGCAGAGTCCAGCACCACGTGTCCACAGGTGTCCCTGGTGCTTCTCCAGTGCTTGTCCCGGAGCGGGACTGGCCATCTGCGGGCCCTCCCATCCTGGGACACTATCCGCCCATCACACCCTGGCCATGGGTGAGCGCCTGAAACGAGGCAGCGGTCCCGACCCCCCGTCCCTGCCTGCATCAGCAGAGAGGCTCTGGGCTCCCGGCAGCTGCCTGGCCGGGGCAGTGAGAGCCTGCGGGCAAGTGAGGCTGGGTGGGGGTGGGGGTGGGGGCAGAGGCGGAGGGCGCTGGTTCCGCCCGCCACTCTGTTAGTGCCAATTCCCCCGCCAACCCAAGCGAATGCACTCTGTGTTTGCCCACAGTGGTGAGGTTAGGCCTCCTTCCCTATGGCCGAACCCCGCTCCCCATTCCCTAATGCAGCCCAAGTCGGAGCCGGGCCCCCAGGAGCCGGGCCCCCCCGCCCAGGATGCACCCTGGGAGAGGCTTTACTCACAGGGCAGCAGCCTGAGCTGAGTGACAGCGGCATCCGGTGCTTGGCGCTAGGGAGCTGGTCTGGAGGCAATTAAGCCTCTTTCAGAGAGGGTTTGGCAGGAGGTGCTGAATCGATACATTCCCTCCAGTCGCGCGTCCCTGCAGGTGAGGAATCAATCAGGCCAGCGCTCCCAATCTGTTCCTGCTGAGCCGAGAAGCAAAGCTGTTTACCATTCAGGCCCAGAAATAAATAAATGAAGCCACCAATTAGCCGGCACCCTTTGTTTCTCCGGCAAAAGCTTTTAGTTCCTCCAAGAAAGCCCGGCCCCTGCCCGGCTCTCCATTAAGGCACAGATGGGGGCCGAGGGCTGAGCTCATGCTCGTGACTCGGGGTGGGGTGCAGCCAAGCCCGGGGACTAGCGACCTCAGAGGCAGCCCTCGGCCACAGGCCCCTCATCCTAGCCGGGCACACAACACCACCCAGAGCCCGGGAGAGGGCCTCCCACTGCCTGGACAGATGCTGCAGGAGCCCCAAGCCCCAGATGAGAGTGCCTAGCAGGGCTGCTTGGGACCAGGCCCCCTCCTCACAGCGCAGCACCCGCGGGCTCACTGCCGGCCCCCGCGATGCTGGCTGGGGCAGCCTCGTCTCTGCACACGTGCTCACTGCCTCCTGCAGCGGCCGGTCCAGCTCCCTGTCAAAGTGAGGGGCCAGCTCTCGGGCCAAAGGACATCGTGTGGGCACCAGCCATGCACACACCAGTCCCCCCAGCGTAGTCATCAGAGGGACCCTGTGCCAGTACCTCACCCAAAACCCATTAGAAACCAGGTGAAACTCCTCAACTGGGGAGCCAGTGAGGACATGACAGGGACACAGGCGAGGGCCTCAGGAGAAGGGCTTGAGGGCTCTGCTTCCTGTGCTGGGAGCAGTGCCCAGGCCGCCTGCCACTGCCTGACAGCACCAGGGGCTGCAGCCTGGCCCACCTGGGAGGAGGGGCGGAGTCAGCAGCAGTGTCTCCGGGCCTTGCCTGGCGTTCTCCCGGAGGAGAGGAGCGGGGGAGGGGCAGTCAGAGCCTCGGAGGACGAGCAAGAACACAGGCTGGATGGCAGGGCGAGCCCAGCCACGGAGCAGCCACCGCTGGGGGGCCCAGGAGAACCCTGATGTGACGGTGACCACAGCAGAAGGCATGCTGGCCACCCTGGGAGCCCTGAGCCCTCCCACAGCCCTAAGAAGGGCCAAGAACACCTGCCTCTCGGGTAGGGGAGCCAACAGAGAGGTCAAGTGCAATAGCAAGGTCTCACAGCCGGCTACAGACCCCGGTCTCAGGCCCCACAGGTGGGGCTGGAGAGTAGGAGCATGGCCACCTTCTTAGAAAACCCCCAAGCGCTGCAGGCCAGGTGGGGCGGCAGGGCCACCAGGGCGGGGAACTCAGGCGGGAGCCCAGGCATGGGTGCAGAGAGAGGGAGTGTCACACCTTGGAACGGGACTGGAGGCTGTGTCCCAGGGAGAGGCGGCTGTTGCGCCCTGGACTTCAGAGCTGGGGAGCCAGGAGAGGCAGGGACAAGCCGGTGTGGGCATAGACCCAGCACCATGCTCTGAATGTGGACGGGAGGAGGGGACCCCAGGCCACACCCAGGCCACCCTGTCAGAGCCCCTCGTTGCTCCCACCAGCTCCCGGTGTCCACCAGAGGCACTTCAGGACACCAGGTGCTGAGGCCACCCAAGTTTTTGACTCAGACTCTGTGTCTTCAAGGCGGAGTTTCAGCATGGACTTGAAAGTGTTCCCTGGATACGGACAAGGTCTCACTGTCCAGGTGAGCCCACCAAAAGACCAGCCTGTGAGCAGCTGCTGAGTGCTCAGCTGTCCCACAAAGGAGAAGACGGCCACCTGCCAGAAGCCCAGACGACGAGCAGAGGCGCGAGCCCTGCAGACACAGCGAGGACGCGGGAGCTCCCGCCCTACAGCCTGCTGGGGGCTTTAGCAGCAGCTCTTAAAATAAACTGAGAAGATAATGTCACAAGAGAGCCCTGACATCTGTCCAGCCGCACAGCCTCAGGAAGACGGACTACCTGAAAAGTCGGCTCAAAGCACCGATCTGAAAGCAAGCCAGCACTCAGCTTCGAAGAAGTGGCCAATTAGCACCCAGCCTGCTGTCCCTGTGGCTGCTGACATTGTGGTTCTGTCTCTGAGACAAGCCTGTGGCTGTCAGCCAGTCCCTGTCACCTCCCTCAGGAAGGAGCTCCCGCCAGGGCAGGAGCAGTGACCAGGAGCCATGGGTGAGTCCCTCCCGGCCAGCTCCAGGCCCCGCCCAGGGTGCTGGGCCAGGCATCCTGAGAGCCGAGCAGGGAAGCCGCACCACGCACACCCCTCAATGAGGGCCCAGCAGCTGCCGTAGGGAGGCACACGGCTCACAGCAGGGAGAAGGGGGTGCTGGGCAGGGGGCGCACCCTGGGCAGGGCGTGCACCCTGGGCAGGGCAGGAGGTGGACAGAAGTGTTCAGGGCCCTGCACTGCTGAGGTGGGGGGGGGAGCAGGTATCATGCCCATAGGGCCTCCTGAGGGAGGTGGCTGCAGTAGCACAGCCTCCAAGAGGAGCCTGTGAAGGAGAATGGGCCACCTCCATCCACCAGGGCACAGCCACCAGGGCCTACCCCGCCCTGGGATGGGCCTGCAAGACAGGCCTGGTCCTGTGGCGCTCAGCACCAGTCCCGCAGAGCTGGGCCAAGGTGGCCCCCTGGGGACAGCAGCCTGGAGGGCACCGCGTCCCCACGAACCCACCGCCCTGCGGATAGCGCCGGCATTGACCGCTCTGCATGGGCTCAAAGCCCCGCTGCAGAACCCGAACAAGAGCCTCCAGCCCTCAGACTCCGACCAAAGCGTGAGGACACGCCCACCTCGCCACAGTCTGGACGCCTGTCAAGTTCCCGTGCTCTCCATCACACCCAGCGTCAGGAAGCCGCAAAGGCCGCTCCGGCCCAGGAGGGACCCCATCTCCCAGCGGGCCCTGCTCTCTGCAGTCGTTCATGCCGCCTCTACTCTGCAGGGTCCTCGGGTCCCAGGCCAATAGCTCCTCATTTCTATACTCAAACTGCATCTGTCACCAGCCAGCTCAACCGCCTTCCGCAACCAGGAGCCCTGCGCACCTTACCAAATGGGCTCTGCTTAAAAACGTCCCGGCCCAGGGCCAGGCTACCATCTGGGACATGACACTGGCCGTTCTCTGGGCTGGGGCAGGAGGTGGAAGCAGCCACACCGCCACCCGGGACCAAGGCAGTTCCACCTTCACCGAACAGTCTGTTCATCAGGAAAGCGCAGGCAGAAGGCAAACTAGGTGAGGGGTTCAAGAAGAGGCCGTGAGAACGGCACTGCCAGGACACGGCCGGGTCTCTGCGACAGGAGCCACGCAATGCAGAGTCCTCACCAGAGAGCCTGCCTGGGGCCTCCGGCCACTCTCAGACACGGAAGCACTGAGGACCATAGAGCGCGACTACCCTCCATCACAGGGAGGGCTCAGGGCTTGACCCACAGCCCCCGCCAAGGTTGTGGTGAACAGAGTCCCACCAAGGTCACTCCACTCAACTCTAGGGCCGGCCACCGGGCACGAAGCCCAACTGGGCCAGGGCCCACTCTCCTGCACCCAGAGCCGGAGGGACAGCTACCGCCACCCCTGGAGGCGGCACACCTTCCCCCTTCCCCCTGCACGTGGTAGGGAGTGAAAGGAGAGGGATGTCCGCAGGGCGGGAGGGCAGCTGGCGCACTCTCAGCCTCACTCCCTCCCCGGGGCCGCTGCTGCAGGAGTGGACACCTAGCAGGGCTCGCCGCTGCTTGCCCTCAAAGAAACAGTGACCCCTGCACACACGGACGAGGTGGTCGGACAGCCTGCCTGGGCCTGTCCTCGGGGGAAGGCTCCCAACGTCACCACCACTTTGCCCGGGGACCGGGGCCCACAGTGGAGGGAAGACACTGCCAGGGAAGCCCAGGGCATCTGACAGAAGAGCAGGCGCCACCTCCCACGGACTCACCCCATCAGAGCAGTTGCCCAGGGCAGCACGCGGCCCTGGTGTGAGGCCCTACACTGGGCTCAGTGGACACAATGCCCTCCCTAGATTCCCGCTGTGGCTGGGAGCTAAGACCTATCCCCAGAGCGGGCGTCTAGGCGTGTCCGACAGGGCCGCATGCCCCGTCGGCTGGCTGCTGGCATCACAGCACCAGCAGAGGCCGGCACACGGTACTCAGCGGATACTGCTGCGCAAGGTCTGTACCAGGCCTGCCGGTCCTGCCTGTGCCCTGTTCCCCCTCCTGGTGCCTAAGGACACAGCATCCAGTGGGCTGGCGGAGCCCGGGACCTCTGGAGAGGGCTGAAGACAGATCAGGAGCACTGCGTCGCCAGGCCAGCAGAAAGTTCCCAAGGGGCTGGCGCTGGGGCACAGTCCCGGGGCCAACTGCACATGCGGAAATGAACTGCCGAGGGTGCCGGGCAATTGAGATTAAGGCAAATTAGAGTGAATTACCAAAAAAAGGACAGTAGCCACATCATAAAACTGCCACAAAAGGTCCCTGTGGAGCAGCCCTCCCGCATGGCGTGCCCCTGGGAGGCAGCTGCTGGCACCGCCCTCAGAGCCAGCTGTGGAGGGGCCCCCAGGCCTCAGCGGTGCTGGGCGGGCGGCAGCGGGGCACCCCACACTGCAGCCACGCTGATCTGGGCTGCTTCCTCTCGTCCAGTTTCACACAGGGGTGGCCACCCCCCACAGTGCCTGTCACGGTTGATGGAGAGAACAGAGCTGAGAAGCACTCGCGCTGACCCAGGGCCCCGGGAGTGAGACGCGCTTCTGCCGCGCACAGGGCACCCGGGGAGGAGCTAGTCATCCCGCCCCAGGATGCCGCGGTGTGGGGTCCCCAACAGAACCCAGAACACTGTGCGGGGGCGCCTTGCCTCTCCTGCCGCATCATGAGCTCTGAGAGGGCGTCTGCTGCGCCCCCCGCAGGGGGCCAGCCACACAGCAGCTCATCTTGGGGCCAGCGAGTGGGGCCGTTCTGGGACAGCTCCCAGGCCACCCTGGCCGTCCTGGCCCGAGCACTTTAAAATGGAAGGACAAGTGCTCTAGGCAGAACCCCCCTTGTTCCTCTGGCTTTTACGAGAAGTTATGTTAAAAATGGTTTAAACACAATAAAACCTGTTACGTTTATGGCAAGAAAATATGGAAAGACAATAAAATTAGCAGAGCATAAAAATGAGAGAATACTGAACATCCTACAGGAGCAAAAACAAACTGTCGAGACTGCTAAATCAGAAGGAGTTTAAACCAATTTAAAATTCAAAAGAACATCTCTGCTTCCCCGCTGAGCCCCGTCCCTGGGGACTGTCCCTGGCTCACACTCAAGGCCAGCTGGCCGGCCCAGGTGTGCCCCCTCCTGGCCCTGGCCCTCGCCCTCCTCGGGGACTTCCTGTTCTGTTGGACGCCGACCCCACTTCCCCACCTGCTTCCCACAACACCGCAACGGGCATTCCCGGAAGAGTCTGCACCCTCACAGGCCCGAGGGGCCGGCCACGCACGCCTGCCACCTCACCGGGAGCGAGGGCCCATGACGGAGGCAGGGAAGAGGCGTGCCCTCGCTGCAGCACCGAGCGGGGCTGGGCCCCCCACTCCCAGCAGCCTCCTCTCCCATCTCCCCGCTGCAGGGAAGCCAGACACAGCCATCTGCACCAGCCTCGGGGGTCCGACCGCTGGGAGAGCTCCCTCTCCAGGCACACCTCCGGGGCTTCTGTTTGTTTCCTAGGATGGGGCCAGTTCACAGAGCACCGAGCTGGAACTAGGCAGTCCCGTGCACCCCTCACCCAGGCCCTGTTATCAACAGCCCACACCGGTGTGGGGCCTTCGCCACAGGGAAAACCAATGCCGACACACGGTTATTAACTGAAGTCCACGGTTTACACGAAGGCTCACTTTTGCCCATATGTTCCACAGACTTTGACAAATATGTAACGCCACGTGTCCACTGAGTATTCTCAGATGAAAAATCCCATCAGCTCTGCCTGTCCTCCCCCTCGTCCCCTAAGCCCTGGTGGCCACCATCTTCCTTCTATTCCCACACATGTGCCTCTCCCGGAACGTCACATCCTTGGGAACGTCATGCATCCTCGTCACCCTGGCTTCCGTCGCTGAGTCACATGCACGCGAGGCCCCTCCAACCTGGTCACGGCTGAGAGCGGGTTTCCCTGCAGGGCTGCAGGGTACCCCCCGCCGGCCAGGCCACTGCGTGTGCGCCTACCGCCTGCTGAAGGGCGTCTGGGTGGTTTCCTGTTCCTGCGGCCACTGATACAGCTGAAGGAAACACCTGTGCAAGGTTTCTGCGGGGATGTGAGTTCTCACACCTTGTGCGTGTGATCCGTGGATCCAACGGTGAAAGTCTGTTCAGTTTGGTGAGAACCCAACGAACGGCCCTTGGAGGGGCCGCCCGCCTGCACCCCCGCTGAGGGAGGTTCCCGCGGCCCTGCACCCGTGGGTGTCCGTGCCCTGGGCTCCAGCCGCCAATAGGTGTGCAGCGGCGTCTGCATGGCCCTGGTGATGCGGGAGGAGGAGCGTCTCCTCGTGTGCGTGTTTGCCGTCCATGCATCCCCCTGGGGAGTGGTCTGTCCAGGCCTTTAGCCCACTTTTGAACTGTTCAGTAGTCTTCTCACTGCTGACTCCTGAGACCTCCCTGTGGACCTGGGACACCGCCTCGGTCACACGTGTGCTCTGCGGACACTTCCTCCCCGCCCGTGCTCGGTCCCTCCCCAAGCAGAAGCCTCTCACTTTGATGAAGCCCAGCTGACCAGTGTCTTCTTTTGCAGACGGTTCTCACAACGCTGCACCTACTGGTCATTGCGAAGCTGAGGGTCGGCTCAGCCTGCTCCTGCTGTCCCCTGCCACTTCCACAGTCCTGCATCTCTTGTGTCCAGGCCACAACCCGCTTCACACAGATCCTTGAGCAAAACACCCGTCCAGATTCATTCAGTTTGCTCAGCACACGGACGTCCGGCTGCTCCGGTACCCTTTGCTGGAAGACTGCCGTCGGCCGCAGTGTTGCCCTTGGGGCTCTGTCAGAGGTCGCACGCTGCGTTTGCGGGGTGTCTCTCTGGGCCCGCAGTTCTGCTCCAGGGATCTACTCGTCCACTCTCTCACCGACACCGCGCCGTCCTGGTGAGCACAGCTTCGAGTCGGCGCCGCCAGCCCTGCGGCTCCGCTCCTCTCAACACTGCAGCGCTGTCCTTGCCATGCAGACGTGACAGCAGTCTGCCGACACCCGTCACCTCACGGGGCCGGGCTGGGGTCGCACTGTCCCCACTCCTCACGTCAAGGAGAACTGACAGATTGATGAGGCTAAGTCTCCTGTCCGTGAACGTGGAATATCTCTGCATTTATTTAGAGCTTCTTTGATTTCTTTCATCTGAGTTCTGTAATTTCCCTCATGTGAATCTTAAACACATTTTGTCAGATTTATACTTGAACGTTTCTCTTTATTTGGGTTTGTATGGGGGGACTTTGGGGAGTGTTAGCACTGTGTAAATGGCACTGTGTTCTTGATTTCAAGTCCCAAATGCTCGGTGCTGTCACACAGGAAACTGACAGACTCGGACATGCTAACTGTGGACCCCACACCATTGCCGTAACCACCTGTTAGTTCTGGGTGTTGCAGTTAATTCTCTGGGATTTTCTATGTAGGCAATCGTGTCGTCTGCAAACAAACCTTTATTTCTCCCTTCCCATGCACACACTCACTTCCTTTCCTTGTCCTCCTACGACTTCCAGGACGACATTAAAC